>JANAVB010004399.1:1011863-1059363 GCA_029216955.1 Iris pallida
TATATATATATATATATATATATAATATATATATATCTTTATATATATTTGTATATAAACTTATGTATATACTTTATAAATTAATATTTTCCTTAAATGTATTATGTAACTTTTAATATATGGAGTATATATATCCTTGATAAATATCTATATATTTATGTGTAAAAATAAATATTGTAGATGTATTTATATAGTGTTTACTTACTTAGTGTAAGTTATCTTTATAAAATAAAGTTGTCATACTTTTGTAAACTACTATGTAAAATTTTGCCTTATTAAAAAATAATATTACTTTGCACTTTATCAATTTGTATTTTGTGTATTTAATACTGCAAACCATTTGATGTCCAAGCCTAGCATGGATATTTGGGCTCAAATGTGTTTTCACACTCAAGGCCTGTACAAGTCTATTGGACTTGATTCATGGCCTTGGGTCCTGTATTTGAACTTTGGTTCAAATTATGTACATGGACAAAATACGCAGATAATTAATTATTGGTGCCTTGCTGTTTTTTGTTTTTCTAAAAATACTTAGAGTGTTGCTAAAATTATGGAAAAATAGTTTTTAGATACTATGTTAAGTTGGCTAATTTAGTATAATTTTTGTAGTATTTAAATTACTGTTTTGCCACTAGTTTGGCATATGAAACCAAAACTCACTTTCTGTATACTTAGGAAAACTGATTTTTATAAAATACTTGTACTGGTTAATAAATTCCAGAAAAATTATAATAAATTTCTATAGTTAGCAAGGATCGTTTTGGTACTTTGTTTTATGCAAAACTAGGCTTTTTGTCTACTTTAAAAATTGTTAGAACACAATAATCTTTTGATTTATTTATTGATTAATTACGACTTGTAGCTTTTTGTGTTATTTGGAGTTTAGTCGTATTGAACCCCATCCCTCACTAGTGTAAAGACCCTAGAAACAATAAACTGCGACTTACCAACCATGTTAAATGCTGATCCTTGGGGTAGCAAGTTTGCACTTTACATGTTGTATTACTTTCAGTCTCTACCATGTTTAGGACAGTATCTCATATCTCTCACATGCTTTATATCGTTCTCGTATCTTCCACATGTTTTTACTGTTCTCGTATCTCTCACATGTTAAATAACGGGTTAAGGGAAAACTGTTAGTATTGTACGTGAACATGACCCCCTTCTCCGTATGTATTTACTGCGCTCGGTGACATTCTATATGTACCCTTGCCGTATGTTCTGATCTCGCGTTTGTGTATGGATATACACCGATGCCGCTCGTGCACGTATGTGCATGCCAGAAAAACTTGATATGTGCCGCTGTACATCTTGATTACCTATTGACCGATTCACGTACATGCTACAGTTTTAAACTTTTAAACTATATGTTGTCATTTCTAAAAAGAACCAATTAAAACCATGATATGCCATGATTCCAGTTTATTACCTTCCTGTTCAAGTTTTGTATATTTAGTTTTCTAGAAAACAGTACTTGCTCCCGTCCTGACAGGATAACGTTGTAGGTATACTTACTGAGGAGGAGTTGCTCTGTGATTCGTATTATGGAGTCACTGCCGAGGACCCGGTTTTACCATGCGAGGATGTTCCTGCGGGGAGACTCGCCTAGTTTGCGTAGTCACTTGGGATACTTAGTATAGTCATGTATTAGACTACATCATTTTGTAACTGGACATGTATCCAGTTTTACATTTCAGTTTACTTGTACTTGGATATTTTACTATATACGACGACTTTTGTGTTTGGAGCATTTATGATTCTTCTTCACTTATAGAACTGTTAGCACATTTAGTCTTGTCTTGTTATCTCTAGAACAGCTTACTGCGCTTTATCTTAAGCGTAGGCTGGACATGGCTCGGCCCGGCCCAACAATTTGGGTGACGGGTCGTGACAGTGCTTCCTGTTATTATTTTATTATTTAATTCTAATGATTGTTTATTATGTGTTCTGAGGATCTCGGTGGACGTGCTAGCCTGGATCCTGATCGCCGAAGACTTGCTTACCTAGCCGAGCCCTCTAGGCAAGTATCCCTTGCTCATCGACGGCTCTTGCCCTCTCTCCTGGATTTTATGGCATTTAATTAATTTGTACTTGTAAACTGTATAACCATGATTAGGGTAGCCTAGTAGTAGAACTGCCATGATGATAACTTAGGATAGCTTGGTCCGATACCGGGATATACCGTATCGGACAACTCGGACGGGTCATCCACACCTCCGAGGACACGAGCACGACTCACACGTATGGATTGTCCCCATATGCCCCGTGTCCGACTCGCGGTCGGGTACGGCTTGGCGAACTACTCATATGTGGCTGTGATTGTGCTTGGGTTAGAACTATAGACATGTGCTGTGATGCGCCCTGCGAGGCGGTTAGTTGATTATATTATGCATGTTGGCTTGGCGCCCAGTACGCATTGTAGCGCTGCTGGAGGCCGGGACTTAGTGGTCTCGGGTTCGTTTGGTTTTCAGTACGCATTGTAGTGCTACTGGAGGCCGAGACTTAGTGTTCTCGGCTATCGATTTGTTTCCAGTACGCATCGTAGTGCTGCTGGTAGCTGAGACTTAGTGTTCTCAGCCGTGATTCTGCGATTCTGCGGCGGGTTGCGCCGAGTGGTTTTAGCCCCAATTCGTAGGGTGCTCCCGTCCAGAATATAAAGGAGACTCTGCCGGATTTTTCCAGAATTCCCGATTGGGAATTTGGTTCGAAGGATTGGACAGTGCCATTCCTTTGGTTTGCGGGACTGAACTCATGCATGATCTTCTTGGTATGGCATCCCTGACCCTATTGCCTGCTAGGTAGACTCCCGACTAGATTAGTCGCCTAGCGTCTTGACTTGTCTTGTCCGCCGAATTGTGTAAGGAGAGCGGTTCTACTCGGGTGATGATCTGCAACCCTGGTCCTTGTTTGGTTTAAGGGTTGTGGATCTGATCCAGAGTGGTTCACGCAATCCTTGCCTTTTCGACGGTATCACCCATTGGACTCGTGACTCTTCCTTTAGATGGTGTTCTAGTTTAGTTTGTATCCCATTGTCTGTCCTGTCCGCCGGATTGTGTAAGGAGAGTGGTTCTACTCGGGTGAGGGTGTGCAACCCTGGTCCTTGTTTGGTTTAAGGGTTGTGGATCTGATCCAGAGTGGTTCACACAATCCTTGCCATCTTCCGACGGCGTTGATTAGTGTTGACCTGTGTGTTGGAATTATGATCTTATTCGAGGATTGACTATGAGGAGATAGGATATTGAGATAGAGATTATGGTAGACTAAGTGGATTCTTAGATAGTGTTGCTAGTTCTTTGGTGATGTCTAATTTGATCAGATATGTCTTTGAGGACTTTTGGATTTTGATACTGGTACGAGTGTCTCGCGGAACGAGGAGAATGTCGAGGGTGTTATTATATGATTTTTACTCGACTTTCCAAACGCCCAAACCTGGTACCTTTGTGTATTCCGATAGTTAGAGAACCTGGTTTGATTTCTGTGTCTTGGTAGTTGAGGGGCTTATTTTCTAGTGGCTTGTGATCATTGACTAGGAAGATTCTTGTGAGTCTGAGAGCCTAGCATTGTTAGGGGGAATGAGATTGGTATTTGGTGGTTGTCTTTATTGTCGTGATATTCACTCCCTCATGGATGGGCGACACTTGATAGATTGATTTGGTGGATAGACCGACTTGATGATTGGAGCTGTAGGCTCCCATATATGCTTGAGATGTTATTATAGTAGAGGTTCTGGTCTTGTACTTGACCTGATATCCATGCCACGATGTGGGCAGATGACTTCTTGTGACTGACAGAGTTGTCCTTGTCCCAGACCTGACTACCTGTATCCGTGCTATAAGTCCAGCTTACCCTGCGAGGTACTGGTCCTGACCTTGCACTGCGGTGCCCTTTGTCTATTGGCACTTTGAGGTGCTACTTCCATGATTATATGGCATTGCGATGCCATCTTGATATTCTGGCTATATTATATGATTACCTGTACGGGTATCTGGTAGTTGGCCTATAGTCTTAGCGTGGTTAGGATTGCTTGCTTGCTTGTTGCATAACACTAAGGATGGATCACAACCGGGACTATAGGTGCCGAGGCTGATTCTTACTTAGCGTTCTCGTACTGAGGTACGACATCTAGGAGGATGAGCATGTGACCACGGCATGTGATTCCGGATAAATGTAGGGTTAATCTAGGCAACTAAAAATGGTAGAAGCATTGGGAGGGAACGGAATCCCGAGATCGTGCATTACCGGTCGCCACAGGCTCGTCCTGGCGCGTCGGGGTTGGCCGCCACGGATATGGCAGTATCCGACTACTATATGTACTCCTGCTTAGCCCGATGGCCTTCCGAGGGACCGGTGCATACCTACCTGCTATGCGTTATTTGGCCTCGCTAGCCCTTGCGGGATATGGCACGATCTGAGGATTCCTATATTGCATTGTTGGGGTAACCCAACCTCCACATAGACAGCCGTAGGCATTTGAGTGGCCGCTTAATTATATAATTGTTTGGCTTGTTGCTTGCTAAGCTGGCTGGCACGTAACGCTGTCCCGGTGCAGTAATTCATTCCCTTGTTCTTGTTTGATGTCGGGATGAATTACTGTTCCGATGACAGACTACGAGTTCCAGTTGGCAATGCAAGCATTAGTGGATGTTAGGATGACTGTGATGATTGTTGGTTACTTACGTATTAGTAGTTGGATTGCTTCCTTATATTCTGTAATCGTGCGTTGGTACCGCACGATCCTTCACCCTCATTACTGCTGTTTATACATGTTATTCCTGTCATATATTATATCCTGCTGGATTTCTTCGCCCGTCCTTGAGCCTTCCTTTCTGGTACTTGCTACGGTTGGCCTGACCAACCCTGGATTGTTCCCAGATTGCCTGAGACCGACCATGTGGATCTTCCAGACTTGACTTGGAGGACGTGCTTCAGTTCCTGACCATGAGGGAACTGTGTGGGAAGGTATTCTTGTCTACATTATTTCTTATTGTAGACTCTCTGATTATCATATGAGTATTTCCTGTTTTTCATATGATTATCTCTCTTGTCGTTATTTCATCGATTATTGCCTGTGGATATGAGATCAGATTTAGGCCATAGACTGCTTGCATGCTAGGATACCCAGCAAGATTGACAGCCACGATCGCCGTATGACGTTTTATACCTCATACGGAGTAGCTGGCCTAGTCCGTCCCAGTATTTCGGTACTGGGGCGTGACAATATTCAATCAGATTGGACTTCTTTTTAGCACTTCATTGTGCTCTGAAGTTGTAATCCATTCAGCAACTTTGCGTCTTTCCTTTTCCGCATCAAACTGCATATAACAAATATAACATCAAAATATTGCTCTAAAAAGTTGAAGTTTTTGACGACATATTTTCATACTTACATAGATAGAACGGTAGTCCAGGCTACATCGGTCTTTCATGAATGCAATTACAAAAATTCCACAATCAACTAAATTGCCTTGGCGGGGAACATAAGAAGGACGTTTTATTGCAAAAGTAGAAAAGCTGAACCTAGCATCTCTCAGCTTCAAAATCTCTTCTTCGAGAAAGATATCCAAATTTGAAAGCTACAATTACCAGAATACAATATGTATTAGTATACCGCGTATCTTGTACCCAATTCATAAAAATTGATGAATATGAGTTTACTATTTCTTTTATAACTGTTCTGCTTTGAATCGGATCATCTTTAGATGCAAGTGAGTCCCAAATTTCAACAGTCCTTTTTTTAAACAGAACTCTTGCAAGAGTATAGTGTTCGCCCAAAAGAATGGGTATGTATATCTGAATCAGGATAATTAGGTAAAACAAATTAGTAAATTTTCAGAAAATTAGGATTAATAATTAAACATAAATACACTAATACCTTTTTACAAGTGCTTAAAGATCCCACGTAATCCTAAAAATATTTAAACTTCTTCCATAATTCATGAGGCCTTTTGACGGATGGAGGTAACGTGGCTTTCTACATACACAATAATTAATACATTACGAAGGACAAACAAACGAGAAAATTGTTAATGCATATGCATTGAAGAATAAAATGCTCACTCACCGACATCCTTATTGGTAAAAACCATACATTAGCTTTATTGGAGGTTCTTTTCCGTTCCTCCGCGGTGAGAAGAGTAGAGACAAAACCTACAATCTGAATAAATTATTAAAAATGTCAGCGATGGAATCGAAGTAAACATAGATGGCATCTAAGAAAAAATATACTATATATACATACCCCATTGGTAATTTTCGTTAAAGGAGCTAAGGTCTTCATCTCCCACCGAGACACATAGACTTTGTTGCAAGATTATATTATTTCTATAAGAAAAGAAACGAATAAATTAGGAGAAAAAAAACTGTTGGAATTAAATCAAAACTCATATTACTTACTCGTCAGGTCTATCATCTGCAAAAATATAGTCGTAATATCTCGAAGAAACACTAGTACAATTGCTAGGCTTCGAGGTTGAACCCCTTATTAAATTTTTGGATGGTGTAACCGGATGTAAATTTCTACGCATTCTTTTAGAAGGACTGCTAAAGTCAGTTTCTTCTTCTTCTATAGCGTCCAATACGAGATATCGGTCCAATGCTTTACTACGAGACTGTAGCTCCACGTCCTCCTCTTCGGAAGAAGATACAACGGAAACCACCTTCACATTATTAAATGCTCTAGATGAAGATGCCTCCTTCAAAGCTGTAGATTCTTCAATCTTTTCCAAACGCCAAGATAACTTCATTTGTTCAATTTTTATCTTTGCAACATCAGCTGAAATCGTGGACAGATGTTCTTCAATCTTGCGCAACAAACGCGGAATGAAGGTTTCATTTGGATTTGGCATCCAATCTTCTACGTCTTCTACATTTCCCCCCACACGAGTAGACATCTTGAGAACAAAAAAACTATTGTATTTCAGAAAACTATTGTATGTATTTCAGAATGAATAATAGTACTATGAAACAAGAAAACTATTGTATATATAGCAAGAGAGAAGTACAAAAAGTGAGGAAGATGGAAAGACAAATAAATTTCGAGACTAGCAAACAATCTACTAGCCGTTTGATTAAGGAGGGCTCGAGGAAGATTCTACTAGCCGTTTGATTGAGGAGGGCTCGAGGAAGATTCTACTATCCGTTTGAAAATTACAAAAGGTTATCGTGATCAACTTCAATTAAGGAACTCTATAAGAGGTTTAATTCCGCTTGAATGAGGAACTCGACGAAGTCCGCCGCGAACCGGAACTTCTTCTTCTTTTCTTCTTCATCTCCAATTTCTCCTTCCACCACCACCATGCCCTGTAGATTTATAACAAAAATATTAAATTGTTAGATGAAACAAAAAAACTAATTACGGAAAGATTACTAAATCAAAATCAAACAGAACACATATTCATAGAAAACATGAGATTAAAGATGAAAGTGACACAGAAGCAACACCACAATTTTACAACAACTAAGCAGACTCTGCTAAGCAATAACTAAAATTAGGGATTGTGTCCTCCTTGGATTTAATTTACACAAAGAAGAGATTTGAGAGAACGAGTTTTTGTCGACTTCCTAAATGTACCATTCTCCGTCCTAAATGTACCATTCTCCGTCCATTCGTCGTATTAAAAGCAAAAAAAATGGCCATTCTCCGTCCATTCGACGTATTCACCGTCCATTCGCCGTATTCACCGTCCATTCGCCGTATTAAAAGCAAAGAGAATGGCCATTCGCCGTATTCTCCGTCCATTCTCCGTCCTAAATGTACCATTCTCCGTCCATTCGCCGTATTAAAAGCAAAGAGAATGGCCATTCTCCGTCCATTCGCCGTATTCAACGTCCATTCGCCATATTAAAAGCAAAGAGAATGGCCATTCTCCGTCCATTCACCGTATTCACCGTCCATTCGCCGTATTCACCGTCCATTCGCCATATTAAAAGCAAAGAGAATGGCCATTCGCCGTATTCTCCGTCCTAAATGTACCATTCTCCGTCCTAAATGTACCATTCTCCGTCCATTCGCCGTATTAAAAGCAAAGATAATGACCATTCTCCGTGTTAAAAGCAAAGAAAACGACCATTCTCTGTCCAAAAAAATATTCTTCTCGAAAATATTATCTTTAGAAAAGTTAAAAAATAATCCGCCCGACCTCAGAAGCGGGTTTCCTCAGTTCACCACCACCACCATGACATGTAGCTTTATTAACAAAATATTAAATTGTTAAATGAAAATTAAAATTTTAGACAATGTCATGGACAGTAAATTTAGATCGGCGCCGCTGGTACTTCTCCTTGTTCGAGGAGGCCTCGACGACGCCCGACGCGAAGCGGACCGATTCTTCTCGGCGCAGCTGGTACTCCTCGTTATTATAGGGGTGCTCGACGACGTTCGACGCGATCCGAACCGTTTCTTATTTCCTTCTTCATCTCCGTTTCTCTTTCCACCACCACCAGCACCACCACGACTACCATGGCCTGTAACCAAAAAAAAAAAAAAAGGTTCAGATTAAATTGGATGGACCTTTTGAGAGAGTAAATATGAGTTAATTTAGGTGTTCATTGAAAAAATTAAAGTGAAGAATGACCTGCTAAAGTAAGTTACCAACAGGTCAAAAGTCTAAATCAGCATTAAATGATGTCTCCTGTATTATTTTATCTGAATTAAACCTGAACCGTTGGATAAACATCCAACGGTCCAGATTTCGGATGTATCGATACATCCATTTCCAGCGGATGTATTGTAGAATTTTCCATATATATATATATATATATATATATATATATATATATATGTTTTTTATCTTTGTAACATATAAAAATAGGTCAAAACATAAATAGAAAACTGCCCATTATTGTGAACTACAGTTTTCCGTCTATTTGGGTACATGCACTTTCCCGTGATATTTTTGTCTACTTGGGATCTTTGCTCACGAGAAAAGGGCCGATTGTTGTTGAACTACAATTTGTTTTCCCGCAATAAAAGGGTACATAGTTTTGTCACAATATTTATATAGACATAGACAACCGAGTCAAATAAGCAAAGAAGGAATATTTATTTTACATGTATAAGAGTATCCACAATAGATGGTAGGTTAAATTATAACTTGATATCTATAACTATTCAAAATGTTCAACTTTATATCCTCAATTTTGATATGTGCTAATTTAATATTCTCAACCGTATAATAATTTTTATATTGATATCCAAAATTTTGAAAAAGACAAAAATATTTCTCCCTTCCTAACCCATAACGTTCCCTCCCTCCATCCTTCTCCGGCAGCACCCCCTTCCGTCCGCCCTACCCCTCAGCAACCGCCCCCACACTCGCCCCCGCGTCCCCACGCGAACCCCGCACCCCCGTTCGCGACCCCGCCGTCCCGTGCTCCCGCCCGTGCTCGGCCGTCCCGTGCAGCTGCCCCCGACCCCGCTGCCCCGTGCTCCCGCCTCCGGTTGCAGCTACTTCCCCCGTCCGCGACCCTGCCGCTCCGGGCCGACCCATGCTGCACCCCAGCACCCGCGTCCACCTCCTACAACGTGCTCCGCCGCCTCGCGCGGCCTCCGGCTGCTGCATCTGCCCATTTCGGCGATCCGCTACCCCCACGCGATTCCGGGACGGCCCACAACACGGGGTGGAGGGGAGGTCGCAGGTGCGAGGGGTGGGGAGGAAGGGGAGGTCGTCGGTGGGAGGCATGAGGGGGGTGTTTGGTGGGGTGTGGAGGGGAGGGCCAATTTTTTTTCTTCAGAATATTAAGTTAGTACCTATCAAAGTTGAGGATATTAAGTTAAAAAATTAAAATAATTGACGGTATCAAATTGTAATTTAGCCTAAAAAAATAATCTAGAATGAGTTTGGTCTGCAAAGAATAATATAAAATGATCCAACAATATAAAATAACTTTTGATGGTAGAAATTGTTAGTCAAAAGTTAAAGTGTAATTTAGAATCCAAAATTTAGAGCTTCAAATTGAGTCTTACTATTCTATAAAAAAAAATGAGTTCCTATATTATGAATGTATAAATTCTTATACCCCAACTATAGCGTTGGCCTGTGCAATATTCCAAAGTAATAATATCTTTATTAGTTGAAAATTGACTGTTAATTTGGTTGCTTGAAAGTGACAATTAAAAAGCGAAAATTTTCACACAAAACATTAAATATTTATGAAATTACACGTAGAGCACAAAGTTTTCACTTAGGTCTCGTTTGGTTCACGGATTCAAGGAATCCGGAAAGGAAACTTGTTCCTTTCCTTTGTTTGGTAGCCACAAATTTGGAAAACACTTTCCTGACATGGGAAAAAATAGGAGGAAAAATGGTTCTCATGACCCATGGGATTCATTTTTCCTCTTCCTTTTCCAACATTAATTACCAAACATTATGACAAAAGTAGCCTTGATTTATTACCTATTTTACCAATTAACTCTTCATCATAATTATGTTGACATTGGATATTGTTGGAACAATGATATATTTTTTCTTTCCTTTCCTACACCAACCAAACATAGGAAAAAAAATTTGATAGGAATTCTACTTTCCCATCCCCATGAAAAATACATGGGAATTGATTTCCTTTCCGTGAACCAAACGAGGCCTTATTGTATCCGAAGCACAAGAACGTCCTTCATAAGGACGTTTTCATTTTAAAATTAATTTTCTTAAGAAATCCCGTGACTGCTCGGGAACAACTCCTCGGGGACAGCTCCCTTTGAATGCCTGCTTAGAAGTGGAAAATAATAGAGGAGGAGAGGGGAAGTTCTAATAGAAGAGAAGAAACAGAAGCCGAAGCAGAAGAAGGAGGAGGAGAAAAAATCAGCTAGTAGGAGAAAAAAATTTCAGGTATTTTTTTTAATAAATTACTAATTATATGAATGTGATTCTTTTATAATAATGTTGTTACCAGCTAGTAGTATAAATTTGTATTCTATTTATTTTGGAAAAAAAAAATCTTAATTTCTTTATAGATGTAGAAGCTAGAATATCCTTGGAACATGTAATTATCAAAGAAAGTTTTAAAAAATAAAAATAATTTTAATGTGAATCTCTACATAACAATAATTATTACATAATTTTTATTACAGATGGCTAGTCTAAATGATGGAAAAATATCCGGTAGTCCAACAACTCCGGCCATTTTACATGAACGAGAATCCCACGTTTCTAAACTTGTATTTACGGAAGAGGTAAACTAAATTTTAGGTAATTAATTTTCTTCTTGTTATTTTTATTAAATTATACTAATAATGTATAACTTTCACCCAGCACCTTATATCCCATCATCATTTATCAATCTCATCCAACTGTCCACCCTATATCTCATCATCATTTATTATTCCCATCAGTCCACAATCAGTCTAAGCGAAAAAGAAGAAGAAGAAGAGGAGAACGTCCTTAGGAAAGACGTGCCTCTTATTTATTATTATTATTATTATTATTATTATTATTTTTCATTCGACGGCTAACGGAGTTAGTAACGGTAGAAAAAAATAATTTTAAAATCATAAAAATGACATAACGTCCATCCTAAGGGCGTTCTTGTGCTCCCTAAGGAATAATTTCAATTGTGCTTTGAGTGGAATTTTACAAATATTCAATGCTTTGTATGAAAATTTTTGATTAAAAAGAGGTCATTCGTTGAAGTGTATTTTGAAAAAAAAAAAAATCCTCCTACTTGCTTAGTAAACATCCAAAAAGTCCACGGAAATCCAAACAAACGTTCAGTGTCATAATTTTTTTATATACTCTATTATATTCAAAGTTTATAAAAAAATTATCTGGTCAATAATTTGAATGTTGTAATGACACTTTCATAAACTACTTTTGGATTCTTACATTTCGAAAAGTACAACATATTTTACACAGGATTTATACTTAATTATTTTTATCACCCACTTTCAAGCAATCATAGAATATTATGGAGCTCTATAATATACTCAGAAAATGCACATGCAAAATAATTATTATTCGAATTTTTATTAAAGTTACTTAGGAAGACTTAAAAACCATCAACATCAATTATTCTTACATTTCGAAAAGGACATCTCTCGTAACTACCTCAATTTCAATATTAACTTTAGTTAGTAAACATATGCAATGATATATTTGGAAAGAATTTTACGGTGAAGTTGAACTTTTTCCATTATATAGTATTATTATATGCATATATTATTTTATACGTATATTATTTAGGAATACCAAAGAACAACTCTCATAATTATCTAACTGTCCTATTAGCTTTAATAAAAATTTGATTAGTAAACATATACAAGGGTATATTTAGAAAAAAAAGTTTTATAGTGAAACTGAACTTTTTTTTTCATTATATAGTAGTATATACATAAGCCTTTGAAGACGTCCAAGTCCTTGGACTCGCGTTAACTAAAATTGAAATGCCTTTACGAGTTTTTTTTTTTGTAAAATTAGTTTAGCCAACAACATTCAGATTTCTTTTCAAAAATATAAACATACGCAACTATATATGACAAGCAATACCAAACACAGGCTACGCCTTACTTTGGAATATATTGTACATAAAAAAACAAGATAATAAACTATCATAACTATATAAGTTATGAAAAAAATAAAGATATTGAAAAATATTGATTGTGCATACAAAAAATTATATTTGTGAAGTAAACCAATTTCAATTTTCACAAAACTAAAAATAACAAGATTGTGCTTTATTTGTTTCAACTAACCCACAACATAATTCAGAAATGGTCATATTCTGAAACTACTTGTGAAGTACATCAACTTCATAATGCTCTGGCTTTTCAAATAATGCATTTCCAATTTGCCAAAATCATCAAGATAAAACTTCTCTACAAGTCTGCAAATACGATCAACATCAAATAATTTAAAGCTATTCTTAGGCTCCAAGGCAGAACTAAAATAAAAAATTCCATCGATCGTCCCTTAATTGAATCTTGTATTTACTCTTCCAATTGAAAAATCTATTGTGGCATTGATTATAGCAAAGTGATATGGATTCATGATTTGATCTACTTAATGGCGACGTGGACATCATTTATAGCCAGCATTAATCATATCATGTATCAAAATCATACTATCTTTAAATCGATTCCACTTGCTTAAGAAGAATATCAAAACCATATTGTCACAAAGTTTAAAGCAATGATTTTGTCGATGACACTAAATTCATTACATTCAAAATATTAAAAAATTTGTGTTGCAACTCCTGACAAAGAATATATATTTTATGCATACGACACAATATTAACATAAAATTGAAATAACAAGAGGGACTGGACATGGATTGGTGTTGCATGTGGGACATCCTACATCACCACATAATAATGGCGTATAATCTATTGAGACGTTGATGGATGTAACTCATCATATAGACAAGACGATAGATGCACAGAGTTTTGAAGAAATTTTTTAAAAAAAAAATTGAGCTCGTCTCATTGAAACAATTAAGTGTTCATTGGCTTACATTAGAAGCATGTGCATTGAGAGGTCATAATGAATCTTTACATCAATCATGGCAACTTCATAGAGTTGATAAGCCTTATGGGAGAATTGAATATTGAGATTGACAATGTTGTGTTAGAGAAAGCTTCTGGAAATGCAAAGTATACCTCTCCTGAAATTCAAAAAGAGATTTTGTATATTCGTGCTGAAGTTGGAGATGCCAAGTTTTGTATTCTGATTGATGAAGAGAATGGTGTTTCTAATAAAGAGTATATGGATATTATTTTGAGATTCATTGATAGATTCTTGCGATAACAATTTTTTGCAAATGTGCATGTTTTAGTTACTACCGCTTCAACATCGAAGAAAAAAAAATCGAATGCCCTCAGTCGATGTGGTTTATATATCCATGATTTGTGATGTCAAAGGTACGATGAAGCTACTAATATGCTTGATGGATGTAATGGATTACAAACTTTATTTCTAACATATTGCCTATATGCATATTATATTCACTATTTTGTTCATCAATTACAACTTACATTAGTTGCAGTTGCTGAGAATAAGACTTCTATCTGGCATTTTTTTTTTTCAAAATTGACTTGTTAATACTTCTCCTAAACGACATATATACAGAGCTACAATCAGCTCAAAACTATAGATGCTGCACGTATGATAGGTACAAGTGAATGTGAAACTGGTACATGTGCTAATCATATGTGTACTTTGCATCGAGCTGGAAGTACTCATTCGAGTTCACATTTTAATTCTATTTGGAACATAATGGATATGTTATGGTGCGGTTAATATGTTTGAATATATAGCTGACGAAGGATCTTTAAACTCTATCCGCATGGAAGCTGATGGTTCTTTAATCACGATGAAATATTTCCATTTTATGCTCATGATATTGCATCTTATGCATGAAATCATGGGCATCACAAATATTTTTATCGAGAGTTCCAACACAAATCTCTTGATATTTTAAATGCATTTGATTTGGTGTCCTCGACAAAATTATTGTTTCAAACTCCGTGACAAGATGATTTTGAAATTCTCCTTAAGTAAGTGGAATTAGTCTGTTAAGGAGTTGGATATTGATATACTTGATATGATTAATGCTAGCTGCATATGATGTTTACATCTCCATCAAGTAGATCAAATCACAATTGAGCACCAGTGATATATTCAAAGTTGCAATAATTTTTCAGTTGGAAACATTAAATAGAAGATTCAATGAAGAGGCGAAGGAAATTCTTATTTCTTAGCTCTGCTTTGGAGTCTAAGAATAACTTTAAATTATTTGATGTTGATTGTATTTGCAGGTTTGCAAAGAAGCTTTATCATGATGATTTTGGCAAACATGAATTAATGTATTATTTGAAAAGCAAGTTGGAGCATTAGGAATGTTGATGTACTTCACAACGCTAAGTTTAATAATATGACCACAATTTTTGAATTATGTCGTGGGTTATTTGAAACAAATATGACACAATCGTACAATTTGATGGACATGTTGATTTGATTCGTTTTGACTTTGCATGTTTCTACGACAATTATCGAACGAGCATTTTTTTAGCTATGAAGCATGTTAAGACTGCTCTTCGCAGTAAGATAGATGATGATTTTTTAACCGATTCAATGGTCAATCTTTATCGAAAAAGAAATCTAAAAAATTAACTCTTCAAATTCGATAATACATGAATTTTATTCTCCGAGGAATCAAAAAGTCCAGCTTCAACAAAAAAAACTTCTTTTTTGTATGCACAATTAATATTTTGTTCAATATCCTTATTTGTCATTACTTATCAATTTGATATTTTCTTGTTATTGTCGAAATCAAATTTGCATAAACATTTATGAACGTTTTAATCAATTGATGTTGTTTATATTGTCAATATTTTTTTTGACTACGCATAACGTAATTTTAGTTCAACCAAAGGCGGCTCAAATTTCTGGTTTCGTCCCTGCCATGAAAGGTACTTAATAATATGTGTTAATTTAGCTTGTTTATGTCTAACATTCTTTTATTTTATAATCTGATGAACTGGTTGTAAGAGTTCCAAGCAAAATCATTAAGGATCATTGTGCTCAAGGAGGAAAGCCTAAGGAAACGTCGAATCCTAAGCCTTTCAGGCTGAAAACTTATGCAAGTTACTTAAAGGAGATGAACTATTTCAAATCTTCTTGTCAACTCTAAGAATACTTCTGATCGGCAGTTCCCGCGATAGGAAAAAGCAAAACTTGGAGAGAATGACACAGCGGGGTAGCGAAACGGACTTACCTTCGTGCTTAGCAATGGCCAAGTCGATCGGTGATAACGATAACTGGACCACCGTTGCTTGGTGAGAGCGAAGCGGTGCCGCAAAAACTCCGAGGAGCTTCCGAATCGACGGAACAGTCGAGTCCACGACCAAGAAAATAAGAGAACAAATCTCAAACTTTAAAGAAGAATTTTATTGATTAAAAGTTGTTCTCAATTGCATACAAAATGTGCCTATTTATAGGACTTTTGTGACAACCTAATCCTAATAAAATAAAGATAAAATCTATCCTAATAAAAGATAAAGTCAAAATAAGAATCCTATCATAAATATGATTATAAAAAAAAGTAAAGAAAAGAAAAAGGAATCCAAGAGGAAAGAGGAAAAGAAAATGAATCCTAGAGGAACTAGGATTCTACGCTACATCAGAGAAGCTAAGGCTCAAACTTGCTGCACATACAGAAACATCATCAGTCATGGGACATGAAGAAGAAAATCAGGTCGTTATGCTTGTAAAATTTCACTGCTCCGGTATTGTATGATATGAAGAAAAAGACTTGAGGACTTGTGCAATTTTAACACCTGAATTTTAACATCCCTCTTTCTCTGACAGCCAAATTAATGGGAATGCAGCTCATGGACACTTCCTCCAACATGATGCAAATACAGAAGGACCTGTAAGTGAATTAATGGACTTTCAGTTGCGGAGTTATATTGTGTTTACTGGATGTTTCTAACTTGAACTGCGCATTCTATACTGATTTGCTGGAGTTTGGGAATGTATTTGCAGAACCCGGCTAGAGCTTCTGGTGCCAAACGAGTAAGGTACGTTGAAACTATAGATATGCCACAATCAAGCCTAAGCCCACAGAAGGTGTCATGTTTGTACACTACTCTTTTAAGTAAAAGGCTTGTTTATGAAGTATATGTTTTGATGTTTGTGCTTTGTATATTGCAGACCGAGAATAAGAAGGGAAGACATGAATCAGAGAATATCAAGGCTCAAAAGTTCTTAGTACTCTTATGAACATGAATGAGTTTCATTCGGCATCATTATTCTCATCATCTTTCTTTCTACTTATAGTGAGACGGAAAAGATGGTGCCAGTTCCTCGGTTAAGAAAGAAGGGAGCTGTTGAGAATCAATAAGGGACTTTTAGTCCCACATCGGAATATGTAGTATGTAGAGGAGCTAGACTCCCTATAAGTAGTGAAGTAGTCCATCAATAAAATGATCCAACCATTATTTTCTACATGGTATCAGAGCCATAGCTCTCTCTCTCTCTCTCCACAAAAAAAAAAAAAAAAAAAAAATTTTAGCCGACCCCCCCCACCCGCCCCCCCCACCCCCCCCCCCCCCCCCCCGACCGCCCCCGGAGCAGCGCCCCCCCCCCCCCCCGGAGCAGCCCACCCCACCCCCCCGGAACCGCAGCGCCCCCCCCCCCCCCCCCCCCGACCAGCACCCTTCCTCCCCTCCCGCCACCCGCCAGCACCCTCCCGCCCCCCCCTCCTAACCCTAGCCTCTCTTGCAATGGAAACCCTAACCCTAGCTCTAGCAGCCCCATCCAAACCCTAACCCTAATCCTAGCCGTCAAAAAAAAAAAAAGAAAAAGAAAAAGAAAAAAAAAACCGCGTATTTCGAAGACGAGTCGAGATGTCAAATTCTTTATTTGCACCGACTCTGTTCCTAGATTGCGCCGTTTGGAACTAACAAATGTTTATTTTGTTATTCCTCCTTCACATCGGGATCCATACAGAGACTGATCATGTCTTCTCTGGTGTCCTGACGTGTTCACTTTACATGCGCGCGCCGGTGCTAGCCAAGTTAATAGCGCATTCGTAAAGTCTGTGACGTCGAAGAAGACGACGAAGACGACGAAGTTGGAGAAGTTGCCGACTCCGACGTCCAAGAAGCCGATGAAGACGACGAATCGGGTTCACAGTTGAAGAAGCCATGGATTCGATCAGTGGCAAACTGACGGCCGACGAGATGAAGGCCTTGGTTGATGATATCTTATCAAAAAGATTAACCGAGGTAACCCCACGTGTGATCCATACTGATGTGGATCCGTCCCCTTACAAAATGGGAAAATTAGAGAAGCTGGAGACGAAGTTGGAAGGAACGTCCAACTACTTGAAGTGGTCGCGACAGGCGATACGGACACTGAAGGGACGTGGCTTGGTTGGCTATGTCACTGGCCAAGCCAAGGCGCCAGCCGATCACTCCACCAAGGAGTTTGCTGTTTGGGAGATTGTCAACAACGTAGTGGCTGGGTGGTTGACTGCCTCATTAACCGACCAGGTGTCGGACAATGTCGAGACAATGGAGGCTGCTGCTGATATATGGCGGACTCTAAAAGATATGTACTCCGGCTCCGGCAACCCTATGCGAGTCTTTCAACTGCAAGATGAACTCGATAGAGTGGCCCAAGACGAACGTACCATCTCTGAGTACGCAGCCCTGTTGAAGAAGTACTGGTCTGATCTAGATCATTATGATCCTCTTGGGATGGAAGATGCACAAGTCGAACCGGCATTCGCGACGTACTTTCAGACGTTCCTGGCTTATATTTCGCGGCAGCGTATGATGAAGTTCCTGAAGGGACTACACCCTGTATTTGAGCAGAGACGGAATATCCTCCTATCCCAATCCACGCTTCCGACCTTGGAAGAGGCTATAGCCGTCATGACACAGGAAGAAGCTCGACTGAAGTTGATGCCCAACAAGGGATCCTACCAGGGGGAGCGAGCCGAGGTTGAAAAGTCTGCCCTTGCTGACTTCAATCAACCTCCATCTGTTAGTGCTGTTTGCCACAATTGTGGTGACTCCGGACATTACATCCGATTTTGTCCAAAACTCTTGCGAAATCAGTCTACTGATCGAGGACGGGGTCGTGGCGGCCGACGGGGGTAATAGAGGATGATATGCTGGTAGACGGGGAGGACACAAAGCGCATCTGGTGGAGGAAGGGGGAGAGAATCTACTGGCTGAAATAACCCTGCTTGAGAGGGAGTTCCTTGAGAAGTTGCGAGGCACAAAGCTGGTTTCGACCGACAGTCCTGGGGCGTCTTCGACCTCGGAAGATCACATCACTTACTTTGCCCAAATCGGCACCGGTGATTCTGCACGTGCTCTTGCATCTGTCCATCAGCCATGATGGATAATGGACTCTGGGGCATCTCGCCATGTCACGGGATCCCGTGGTGCGTTTCAGGACTATACTCAGCTACCATTGCCGGAGAGTATTCAAACTGCTGATGGTACATCCAGACCTGTAGTGGGTACATGCACTGTCGCATGCACCCCTTCCATCACTCTAACCAATGTCTTACATGCTCCATCTTTTTCTGTCAATCTTTTATCCATTAGTGCCATTATACTTGATCTTAACCGTACTGTTTCCTTTGACATTCCTAAGGTGACTTTTCAGGAGAAGGGGACAGGACGACGACTTGGGACTGGCACATGGCATAAGGGACTGTGGTATTTAGACAGGACTGGACTGGACAAAGCATTGGCATCCTTGGTAGCAGACGCACCACCAGAAGCTTTCTGTCGCAGTGTTGAAGCTGACTTGCTACTCCACCACCAGCGTGTCGGTCATTCCTCTTTTCAAGTTATTAGTCGAATGTATCCGTCCTTATATCAAAGGGCTGATAAAGAGAAGTTATTTTGTGATGCTTGTAAGTTGGAAAAACATACCAGAAGCTCGTATGTAATCTTGGGAATTAGGAGTTCAGCTGCTTTTGACATGATACATTCGGACGTATGGGGCCCTTGTCCTACAACCGGAATTAACGGTTTTCGATGGTTCGTCACCTTCATTGACTGTTATACCCGCGTGACATGGGTCTACCTTATGAAGAATAAAAGTGACGTCCTTGAGGCTTTTCGGGACTTTCATCGCCGGGTGGAAACACAATATGGTACTAAAATTAAGTGTTTTCGGTCTGACAATGGGACGGAGTATACTAATAAGCAGGTTGCTGAGTATTTTTCCACCCATGAAATACTACATCAAACTTCATGTGCTTACACTCCGGCACAAAATGGTGTGGCTGAACGAAAGAACAGACACCTGCTGGAAGTCGCACGGACGATGATGCTGGCTATGAATGTCCCGAAGCACTTATGGGGGCAGGCTATTTTGACGGCCTCGTATCTCATCAACAGAATGCCGTCTCAAGTATTGGACTGGATGACACCATTGGAGATGCTTACTGGGACAACTACATACACTGTTCCACCAAAAGTTTTTGGATGTGTGTGCTTTGTCCAAGATAATAGGCCCGGTGTTGGCAAACTGGGTGTCTTTGTCGGTTACACGGCGACTCAGAAGGGATATGCCTGTTGGAGTCCAGTCGAGCGGAAGATGTTTGTCAGTATGGACGTTACATTCAGAGAACTCGAACCATATTATGGTTCGGATGAAGGTTCAGCATTTGGTGACACATCTAACACAGGTGGTGTTCAATGTGAGGGGGAGATAATAAGCCCAAATGTGGTCGTCGGATCGGTTCCGTATCCGGTTGTAGAAAACTGGACGAAAGGGGGAGAGCACAGTGACTCAGATACAGAGAATGAAGAAGAAGATACATATGTTATGCAGGGGGAGCAGCAGACAAGGGAAAATGAGCTCCAAGTCTACAGAAGGAGACAACAGAAGTCCAGTACTGTGCCTATGCCGTGTCCTGTGCCTACTGTACCAAGTCCCTCGTCTACTTTTGCTCCAACTCTTGAAGATGTTGCCCCCGCACTGAATCACTCAGATTCTGATGCGGATCTCTCCGACTCGGATGGTATGATCTCTCCACCACCTATTGCTCCCTTAAGGAGATCTTCTCGCATCAATGCGGGTAAGGCTCCTAGTCGTTTTGATGATTATGAACATGACATTGCCAACTTCTTGTCTTATTCTAACATTTTTTTCGAATTATCGAGCCTTCATTGCATCGTTAGACTCTACTTCGTTGCCCAAGTGTTGGCAGGAAGCAAAGAAAGATCCAAGGTGGAAAGCTGCAATGATGGAAGAACTTGGGGCACTGGAGAAAAATAAGACATGGGAGCTGGTTCCATTACCCAAAGGGAAGAAAGCTGTGGGATACAAATGGATGTACACAGTGAAAGAGGCGCCAGAAGGAAAAGTAGAGCGGTATAAGGCGAGGTTGGTTGCAAAAGGATTCACACAGTCATATGGCATAGACTATGACGAGACGTTTGCCCCAATAGCAAAAATGAGCACCGTGAGAACTCTGGTCTCCATTGCAGCGAACTATGGGTGGAAGCTATACCAGCTGAATGTGAAGAATGCCTTTCTTCATGGGGACCTGCAAGAAGAAGTGTACATGGAGCTCCCGCCAGGGTGCTACGCGACGGAATCAAACGAAAGGACGTCGCAAGGAAAGGTGTGTAAACTGAAGAAGTCGTTATACGGGCTCAAGCAATCTCCTCGAGCCTGGTTTGACAGATTCAGAAAGGCTGTCACAGGCATGGGATACCGTCAAACAAATGCAGATCATACGGTCTTCCTCCAGCATGCAAGAGGCCACATCACTATACTTGCTGTATATGTGGATGATATAGTGATCACAGGTGATGATGAAGTCGAGATCGCTAAGCTGAAGTCAAAACTCGCGAAGGAGTTTGAGGTGAAGGATTTAGGGGCGATGAGGTACTTTCTAGGTATCGAAGTGTGTGAAGGCGAACATGAAATTGTTCTATCACAAAGAAAATGCATACTAGATCTGCTGAAGGAGACAGGGATGCTGGGATGCAAAGCAGCAGTCACTCCAATTGACCAGAAGTGTAAGTTGGGAGCAGAAGCAGGAGAGCCAGTTGATCGTGAAAGATATCAACGACTTGTAGGAAGATTGATTTATCTGGGGCACACTCGTCCTGATATCTTATTTGCAGTAAGTGTAGTGAGTAGCTACATGCATGATCCAAGAAAGGGTCATATGGAAGCATTATTTCAGATCTTGAGATATCTGAAAGGAACGCCGGAAAAGGGACTATGGTTCAAGAAGAATGGACGCATAGAAGTTGAGGGATACTGTGATGCAGACTGGACGAGCTGCATAGACGACAGAAGGTCTACCACGGGATACTGTATTTTTGTAGGAGGAAATCTGGTCTCATGGAGAAGCAAGAAACAGTCAGTGGTAGCACGGTCGACATCTGAAGCAGAATACAGAGCAATGGCTCTGGGAGTGTCAGAGTTGCTGTGGGTGAAAGCATTGCTGACAGAGTTGCAGCTGGATAAAGGAGCACCATTGCGTCTTCTGAGCGATAGTCAAGCTGCAATAAGTATAGCTAACAATCCAGTTCAGCACGACAGAACAAAGCACATCGAGATTGATCGATTCTTCATCAAGGAGAAGCTGGAACAAGGGATACTGAAGATTGACCATGTCCGCTCAGAAGAACAAGTTGCAGACTGTCTGACTAAGGGTCTTAGTTCATTAAGTCTGTCGAAGCTATGTAACAAGATGGGGATGATCAATATCTATCGCCCATCTTGAGGGGGAGTGTTGAGAATCAATAAGAGACTTTTAGTCCCACATCGGAATATGTAGTATGTAGAGGAGCTAGACTCCCTATAAATAGTGAAGTAGTCTATCAATAAAATGATCCAACCATTATTTTCTACAGGAGCTATTGCGAAGGGGGCTCAAGTAGAGAACTCCATCATGGCCAATTCCATATGTTCAAAAGGAAGCAGAGGCTTGCAACCATTCCAAACCGATCCAACTTCTGGCTAGCTCATGAATTAAGCACTGCCAGACATTCAATGATTTGATTGAATTCACTGGAGCAGAATGAGAAGAAGTTCTGTGATGGGGAATTATGTGTTCAGTGTTCATAGTTGAGATTTTGTGTGAGAGCAGACTTTTTTTTTTTACATTCTTTTTCTGCTTGTCTAGAGTATATTTCAATATGTTAAATCTCTAAATTAGGTATTGTTGTGATATTAAGATGTATGAAAGATGTACGATCACTTCAGCACATTTAACAACGCAATTTGCACTCGTTAAAATTATTGGGAAAATATTTGCACTCGGTAACTTCTTACCTACATTGAGGCAAACTGATGAAAGCCAATTAACAGTGAATAAGATAGAAGTACAAACCATAGATGGGAAACTAAGAACACATAATTACCAAGTATACATAGTGTAAGAAATGTCATGACTTCAATAAGAACATGGAGGATTTTACTTCGTACTTGTCGGAAATATTTTTAGGCAAAAATACTGGAAAAATGATCAAGAAGAGGATTTTGTCAGATGACATTGTAGTAAGAGTAAAAGTAAAATACAATAAAATTCATTAACCATGTATTGCAGAAAAAGTCGACTCCAAAACTATTAGAAA
Organism: Iris pallida; assembly: GCA_029216955.1. Taxonomy (NCBI): domain Eukaryota; kingdom Viridiplantae; phylum Streptophyta; class Magnoliopsida; order Asparagales; family Iridaceae; genus Iris; species Iris pallida. The sequence continues at coordinate 1,034,923 of JANAVB010004399.1, forward strand.
AGGAATTAACTAGGCGGCTTCTGTAGATTTCATGAAGAGTTAACATCAACTTTTATTTCCTAATGTCAAAGAAAATGAGTAATATTACCTCATTAAAAAGATGTTGGTGTTCAATGCTTGATGTAGATGAGAGTTATATGCTTGGTTTCCTGTTCGGTGAAAGAAAATCTGTAGTCTATGCTATCGAGATTAAGGAACACACGCATAACTTAATTAGTCACATACTCATATCTACCATCTGTACATTGGTTTATCAGATATTTGTCGATAAAGGAAACCTAATAGAGCTGTTATATGTTTAAACTAATACATTACAGTGCTCAGCTAAGAAACAGAGATTATAGAATGAGCGATGAATGTCTAACAGATTTGAGGGTTTGTTGCCAATCTCCAGCAACAGACATGATAATTCATACTTTGCCACTTGAATCATTTCAATTTGAGCCTTCAAACAACAGCAGTTGCCTTGACCTGAGAATATTTTCAAAATTAAGCCTTCAACCAACAGAAGTTGCATTGTTCCCTCACTTAGGTCTCATGGCTTGAGGCTTTATGGCTATTGTTGTTCAGTTGTTGGAAAAAAAAAACGAAGTCCAAAACAAGTTTTGAATGTTTCTTCAAGATCTATTCTTTCTCCCAGTTGTATGTCACACCTACTTAGCCACTCATTCTTCATTCGTTATATTCCTCCATCCAACCTCTCACCAAGACAATTATTGCCAACAAATATACAAGCCTCAATCAAGCTCCTTCTGATCATATTGTTGGTGTTGTTGTTGTTGCATCATACTATTTTCTGGACAATAGCTAAGTTCGGACCACTCTCTCAAAGCTGTGACAAGAAGCCGGTAGTACGCTTGTTTTACATTTAGGAGGATTCGAGAAACAAGTTTCCACATAGACATGTAATAATATCTTAGGGATTCGTATATACTTTTTCAGATACCGGTAACACTAATTCTTTTATTTTCTTGTTCTCTATTTTCAGTAAATAAAGAAAAAAAAATTCTAACAGCTATAATCCGGAAAAGTGAGTCCACATTTTCATTTTCAGTAGGTTATTTTGGTTGTTATATCACGCTTCCTTCTCTCCTCTGACTTTAGAAAGATCTACAGTTTTCTTTTCTAAAACTCCTGACATGACCCTCTAAACAAAGTACAGGGAAACTGTTAATTATCGACTACGAAAATTGTGTTTCTGAGAGTTGTAGACTTGTACTCAAAGCCTTTATCAATTTATTATGCGAGTAATCACTCAGGACTACCATCATCTGTAAGTCAGTGCCATTAATCAACTCCGGCATTCATCAGACTGATATATTAGTATGGATTGGAGATGAGACGTGGCAAACCCTAACATTATGAATGAGTATGTTAAAGAACTAACTAATTACACCTTCAATCAGCTGACCTCATGATTCTTGATCACTTGGTTATATTGGTTAATCTTAGCTGGTGGCTTTTCGCTTTCGATTTCGGGTGCGTTTGATTGCAAGGTGGAAAATATATGAAAAAAATTAATTCCATGGAATTATTTTCCTAGAAAAAAATTCCATGGAAAAAAATTCCATGAAATTTTAAAAAAATTCCATGGAAAACTTAATTTGGATATTTGATTGTCATTATTTTCCACGGTAAGTAGTTATTTTCCATAGAAAATAATATTTTTCTATGGGTTGGAAAAGTTTTATTTTCCACCATTTTAGAAGAAAATATGAAAAATTATAGTTTTTTGGAAAATAATTCCATGGAAAATATAAGCTATCAAACACTAGAATTGGTGGAAAATTTGTGATGGAAATTTTTTCCATGAAAAAAAAGCCCAATCAAACACAGCCTTAGTTGTACTTGGTCGTTTTCTTGATCACTTTCGCTTTTGAGTTAATATTTTCATATCAATATATCAATTTACTCGGTAAAATAAAGATCAAGTAATATACCTCGCTCTCTTTTTTTTGCTAATCACATGTGAACAACAGAACATTCAACATTGATACACAAGTAACTGAGTAAGTTCCAGTCACCATTTTCTTCGAGTTCCCAACACTGACTGTCAGAAGAACAAATAAAATCTAAACACTACTTAATTAAAGACCGGCGCAGTTGGAATGAAAAAAAACATATTAAAATTGGTTGAATGCTACTGCAAACTCTCGGTAACCAGTTCAATCTTTCCAAGTGTTCTTATGTTCGTGAGGTTTTGATACGGGTCCTCACATTGATTCTATTGCTTTTCTTCCATGTATTATTTAGCATAAGCTCCTGTGTCACTCATTGGTGACCACTGACAGTAGAACAGTTCTTAGTTAAGTGCTCGGCGACTTGGGATCGAACCAGATGCTAAAGAAACCAGCGAGCGAGGCATAAAGCTGTGTGTCAGTCCGCAGAATAAATCTGCTATTAGAATAGTGCTGTAAATTTCCAGTTCACAGAGAGTTCAGTTTTGTTAATGTATAGCTTGGATTGGTAGGAATCTCTAATGACTTGAATAATAGTTGGGGACGAGTGAGATCGTTCCTTTGAACTTTGCACATGTGCTGTTAGTTTAATGGGAGAATCCCTTGTTAGAATATGTATATGTTTCACTTGTCTAGACTATTGCAAATTAAGAAAAAAAAATAGTCTAGGCAAGTGAAACATATACATATTCTAACAAGGGATTCTCCCATTAAACTAACAGCACATGTGCAAAGTTCAAAGGAATGATCTCACTCGTCCCCAACTATTATTCAACTTTATGTACAACTATGTTAGACCAGACAAGATTTCGAGGTTAGACAACCTCTCACTGCTTAGGGCAACCCCCAGACTAAGCATAATACCAATAGAGGTCAAGGTCACGGATGATCCTCCAGAATCCGCCTACAATAAGGATAAAGGAACAACTAAAATTAGCTTCAGATATGACAATTCAACTCCTGGGCCGGCCTTGCATATAGGACTAACTAGAGTCTTACTCAGATTCTCATGAGTAGAGCCCAACTGTTGCCAAGCTGATTGAATTCAGATGGTTCACCTGGATCGACTCTAAGGGTATGCTTGGATTGAGGGTTAAGAGGGTTAAGCGAGGGGAAGTTAAATGAGGAGAAATAAAAATCATGCTTGGTTTGAGGGTGAGAGTTTAGGATGAGGGTTATAGAAGGTTAAGTGGAGGCTTGTTTAACAATCTTTTGTCTAATTTTTTTAACCCTCCAAATCGGAAGGTAATTACGAGGGGGATTGAGGGGGTTTCGTTTAAAAAGTAACAAATGGCCCTTATTTGTCATATAAAATGTCATAATTTTTTTCTCCATTTTTCATGCTTTCAACATGTTGTTTCGTATCTTCCTCATTTGTGAAGATACTTTGACAAGTTTTAATTAAAATTCCAATCAAATTTATTTTTACGATATACTAATAAGGATATTTTGGTAACTATAATATTTTTATTAATTCTCTTCTCACTCAAAACCTTCAATCCAAGCAAGAGTTATTAAATACAACCCACTTAACTCTTCCTCCAATCCAATTAAAGTTATATATATTGACTATATTTTCCCTCACTTAATTTTTCTTTACTTAATCCCACTTAACTCTACTTACTTTTTTTTTTTCCTCAATCCAAGCGGACCCTAAGTTAGCAAGTTCATTGCCAATTTGCCATCCATAACATTTTAGTCCAACAATATTTTTTTTGGGTGGTTGGTTGTAATAATTGAAATAATCACAAGCCAGTATCAAGTGTGCATTCAATTGAAAATTGATAGTTAGGTGAAAAAGCTTGAAAAATTATGGTAGCCTTTAAAAAAAAAAAAGAAAGTACGAAATGTTGTGTTGCTTACTTTAAGATAGTCAAGTACAAATTAGCATTCCAAATTGATATTTAGACACGCACGCACGCGCGGCTGGCTCCTCACAGATGGACCAGTTGCGATACAAGGCATATATGCCTCATCCAACAACTACCACTTGTTTGGTGCACACGCCTCTCATTTGGAACTCATTTCTCAATCATAAAATTATAGGGTTATTATTATTAAGTTCAAAAGTCACTAAACATGCCAATTATTATATCCTCAAGCTAAATAAATTCCCAACTCCTCTACCGTTTCTCTTTTAGGGCTTCAAATATGAGCCTGTAGCGACCCATAAATTGAAATCCAAACGGTTAAGGACCCGTTTGGTAAATCGTATTTGGAGGTGGGATTTGAATTTTTATGGATTTGGAGACAAATTCATGGAATCCTATGTTTGGTTGGAGATGGATTTGGATATGGAAAGTATGACAAAATTCAAAATTTGGATTTGGTTGAATTTTGGAGAAAAAAATAATTATTATTTAATAAAAAATTATCTTTAAAAATTAGTTAATCTTTAATAATTTCGTTAAAAATATTTATTCTTTAATAATTACGTTAAAAATTAGTTAATTAATAAAAAATATATTTTATTAGTATTATTAATTTAAAAATATATTATTAATTAAAAAAATTAGTTAATTAGTTAATTTCGTTATAATCATGATTAATAATTTCTTAGTATTATTATAATATTAATTAATAATATTTATTATTTAGTTAATAATCATAATTTACTAGTATTATAATAATAATATTAATTAATAATTTATTATATTATTATAATATTAATTAATAATCATATCCTATGTTTAGTATTATTAATTAAAAATTAGTTAATTAGTTAATTTTGTTATAATCATATTAATAATTTATTAGTATTATTATAATATTAATTAATAATTTGTTAATAACTATTTTATTATAATCTTAATTAATAATATTTTAATCACAATTAGAATCATATTTTATAATAATTTAATTAATAATTTACTAATCATAATAATATTAATTTATAATTACTATTTTTAAAATATTTAATTTATAGTTAATTAATCGTTAATTATTAATCAATAATTATAATTTATAATTATTAATCGTTAATAAAAAATTATCGATTGTTAATTATTAATTATTAATTGTTAATTATAATTTATAGTTATTAATTATTAATTATTAATTGTTAATTATTAATTATTAATTATTAATCTTTAATTATTAGTTATTAATTATTTAAAAATTAACTAATCATTAATTATTAATTTTATAATTAATAATAACTAATCGTCAATTATTAATTACTAATCGTTAATTATTAATTTTATAAATAATAATAACTATAATTAATTATAATTAATAGCTTAATTATTGATCATGACTATAATTTAATTATTAATCATAAAACCAAATCCTATGTTTGGTTGGAGTTGGATTTGGAGTTGGATTTGAATAGTAAAATCCATGATTTGGATTTGGAGGATTTCCAAATCCAAATCCAAATAGTAAAATTCCGTTGCCAAACAAGCTTTAAAGAAAAAATTCCAAACGGTTGAACTAAGATCCAAAATGGACATGACAAGTATGAACGTTTATCTTTTTGGAACGGAGGGAGCAGGCTGCGTACCGGACTATGCGCTGACGTGACGGTCTCTCATTGATACGGTGGACCGGAGCTAGCAAGGAAAGAAGACTGGAGCCAATAAAAGGAGCCACATCAGTGTGCGGTTCACCGTGTGGTCTCCTCTCAACCTGAGAAGTATTTTGTATTTTATTTTTAGTTGGCAAACCTTTGCCGGCTAAAGTGAAGTCAAATTCATCACTTAAAGGACCAAACTATATGACACTAACAGTATTTATAGATAAAGAAAGAAAGAAATAAATTCAACCATGATAAGAAAAAGGGACCCAAACGTGACTGTAAAGTAAAACATCCACTTATTTCTTTGAATATTTGCGTCCCATCTTCGTGCACTTGAACAATATACCTTCTTTTCTTTTCTTTTTTAAAGAGCAACATTGGTGAAGAACATTTAGAAAAATGTTATACGAAGCAAGTAAGCACATTGTAAATTTTTGTTTATTTAAACCTTTTTTTTTAGTTAAAATGTTTATATTTTAGTACTGTATTAACTAAGTCACATGGGGATGAGCAAGGATTGAGTCGTAGATTCGGGACAACCATGTGGCCGACTGTCAGCGATGGGCCCCAATCTTTGCATCTGTGACCAATAATGGTAGCCATGTGCCCAAAATATACATACTCAGCCCCATTCCAAAATTATATAAATCAACTAACTATCAGAAAAACAAATAGTGACATCCTAGATTTAGAAGTTTGTGTTGAAAATATATATATTAAAAAAAAACCTCCCTTTGAGTCAAAAAGGCCCAGTGTTCTACAGTTTACAAGGATATATAGATCCCGAAGAAATTAATTTAGGCAAATTCTATTGACACTTCAAAATTTACTTGAGAATAATCTAATTTTTATTTATTTATTTAGAAGTTTGTTATTTCAAATTTTTACTTGAAGGCAATTCACATATTTTGATTTGCCAACAAAGTTGGCAGTTCTATAGGATTTGGATAGTTTAGATTTGGACTGTCAAGAAAATTGGCAGTCCTAACATAAAGTATGACTATCAATTTTGTGGGTAATCCTAATTTATGTTAGGACTGCTAACATCGTTGGTAGCTCTAAAGGGGGGTTGGGCAGTGTAATGCCCCGTTCCGTACGGTGCATTATGATGAGTCGTTGACTCGAAGAGTTGCGTTGACCCGATGAGGTATCGATGCAAATCGATGCAAGAGTTACGTTGGCCAAAGGTAAGCTTTGAGTCGGTTGGAATCTATGAATCGAATCGATGTAAAGGATAAGTTTCGTTGAGCAAGTGCTAATGTTGGTTGATCTGGTGTGCAGGCTATGCTTTTACGCTAGACGATAAGAGGTCGGCATTTTTCCTTAGGCAATGAAGTGTCCGCGAAACCAAATCGTAGCCTTGCAACAGATTGTGGCATGGACGCGATAGGCCAAATCAACCGAGTAGTTCAAAGGAATGGCTAAGTCCGAGAGTTAGCTATGCGACCAAGTTATGGAAGCGAGCCGCTTCAACTCGGCGAAACGGCAAGGCGTATCGACTTAAGGTGGGCGGGTTCTTGACTCTCTCTCCCTATTCCTTCACGTCTAATAAAATATGTTATGGAATGCTGTCACGTCCCAGAACCAGAATACTGGAGAGGGGGGGCAGACATAGCCAGCTACGTATATGAAATGGAGTCCATCTCGCTATACGGTCACGGCTGTCTAGATACATAAGGGTTTAACTACAAGCCAACAGTCTCTTAAGGTCATGAACAAGCCTAGTGTCTCAATCACAAGCAAGTAAATGAATGTTACAAGATGTATGATCATTAAATATACAATAATAAGGCGTCCCAAATATTACATATTCAGCTGATCATGAAGCTAGTCGTTACAAAATGTTAGGACTAGCAAGAGTTTAGTCATACATGATCAACCCTAGATCTGTCAATCATGTTACAGCCCGTAGGCAGACAGTAAATAAGTGCAATCGAGCTAAACAGGTGCTCGTCGGCTAAACGCCTCAAAAGAATATGTTTACAATAAAGTGGGAGATCAAAAATAAACCCACTCGTTGCCAGGGTTCCGTCTAGTGGCCACCATCTGGCTGGAAGATCGGTAGATCCTCTGGAGCTGCTCCGAAATCTGGCCATATAAAACCAGCTGGGTTAGACCCCAGAAAGAGCAAGTGCCACAAAGGAAGCTTCACTTAGGAACTAAAACCAGCAATCAGCACAAGAGTAAAAATAAGGTAAGAACTGAAATTAAAGAAAATACATCAGGATGATATACGACGAGATAACCGTGGAACTATTCAGATAACCAGGTTACAACCCGTAAACCAAACAAGGACCGGGGTTGTAACCCTTCGTCTGAACAGAACCTGGAATTCTCACCATTTATCGGTAAAATAAATACAAGCATTCTGGTCATGCAGTAATCTGGAACAAGATCAGGACAAGACTAGACTGGTTAGACTCCATCCAATCATTTCACGGCCAAGCAAGAACTACGGCTTGATACTTTAACTAACTAGGGTTGTCACAAGCCTAATTACTAACAAGATGCAGTGAGAATCTTCCACAGCCACAAGCCCTGCAGACCATCCAGGTTACCCGGGTTAAAAGATTTAGAGTTGAATTCAGGTGGGTACATCGTCAGGAAACGTATGTACCCTTAGGTAGCTTGAAGGGTGCAACACATGACAATGTGCTGGAAATGTGCCCTACTCGACGGCAGGCTACAGATCCCAAGGCGTGCCCAGGTAACGGGATTGCCTGTAGCTGGGAGATCTCTTTATGACTAGTGTATTAATCTAGTTATTAGCCTTAGTCCATTTCAATGGGTACTCCTGACCGTGGTACTCAGGAGTCCCCTCCTAGACATGATGAAAGACAGGACTGGATTATTTGTACAAGCACAATCGCCCACGGTGTCCAGGATTAATTATACAGGTCATGTCATGTCAGGTAGCCGTCGCAACAGCTGTTCAAGATAATCATGTCAGGTGTACTTGTCAGGAGTGTGCCACGACGGGCCACTATCAGGTCATGTCAGGTTACTTGTCAGGAGTGCACCACTACGGGTCACTATCGTGTTATGCTAGTTCCTTGTCATACCATGCCATGTACAATAGTCATTCTAAACATATTAATTAAAATCAAGTTCATGACAAAAGGCGTAAGGATATAAAATGGGCATAAGAATATATATATAATAATAATAATAATAATAATAATAATAATAATAATAATAATAATAATAATAATAATAAGAGAACAAGACAGGGCACAGAAAGTCCATGCGGCTCAAGGGGAGTGAGTCCATGCGGCTGGGTCAAACAGGTTCATTGCGGCCGGGGCTGCACGCTCATGCGGCTCAGGGAGCCCAAGGCGCATGCGGCTGGAAAGGCGGGTTCATGCGGACGAAGGGGAGTCAGCTTATGCGGCTGCGAAGGGAGCAATCGCCATGCGGCCGGGGTTCAACAGCATATGCGGCTATGATCAGACGAAGTCCTATGCGGCTGAGCAAGGGCGATACATATGCGGCTGGAGGATGGATGGGCCTTATGCGGCCCAAAGCAGTAGCGCATATGCGGCTGGGTGCGAAGGAACTCATGCGACTGAAAGCTAGCCGCATGAAGTCCATGCGGCTCAAGATAACAGGGGCTCATGCGGCTGATTCTGAACAAGGCTATGCGGCTCAATTACTTGCCGCATGAAGATTCATGCGGTCAAGTACTCAAGCAAGTCATATGCGGCTAGGAAGGACTTTCCATGCGGCTGAGCTCGAACGAGTCTCATGCGGCTGGAAAGGCCATGCGGCCAGAGACTTGCCGCATGAGGATTCATGCGGCCAAGTACTGCTCTTCTTCTCCACTTGTCCGAGAAGAGGAGCCAAGCAACCATGGCTTCCAAACTACACAAAACCTTCATCCGGAGCCCAAATCGGAGCTTCCTTTGGTCAAAATAGGGTAGAACGAGCTACTCTACTACATGGAACCATCAAAACTTAAAAACAACAATGTTAACTAGATCAAAACCCAAGAATTCGGAAAGTACTATAAACTTAGATCTATACAAATTTAACCATGGAAATTGAAAACACCAAGTACTAAAGAGTGCTAAAATCGCATGAGGAAAAGAATGGACAAATAAAAGGTGGGTTCCTCCATGAAGCAAGATGCACTTGCCTAGCTCTCTCTCCCTCTCTCTCTGGTAGGTAGGGAAGTAAATGAGGAAGAAGAAGATGATAAATGAAGAGAGAGAATGAAGAGGGCTAATAAATACAAATGGTGGTGGTAGGTAGGGGGTTCACCCTTGGTTCATAATGAACCAATAGCAATCCCAAACCGAACCAAGCTAACCCGAACCAAGAATAAACCAAGCCAAGCCATGAAGAAAACTAAACAAGGAATCAAACAATACAAGAATAAATACGTACACGTATTCCAGAAATACGTAATACGAACCACATGCATTACAACTCTACCCACCTTAAAAGAATTCCGTCCTCGGAATTTAATCAAGAGGCTAGAGGAGCAATGACAAGCTACATTAATCACATGCAAGCTATAACTAGGCAGACAATCACTCATTCAAGCAAGGAATCGAAGGCATGAGGCATAAAAAAGATATTATACCTCACGAGTCAAACAAGTCGGGATATCGTGATCGGATATCATCCTTACGCTCCCACGTTGACTCCCCCAAAGAGTGATGACCCCAAGCAACTCGGACTAACTTAATAGTCTTGTTCTTGAGAATCTTCTCTCTCCGGTCCAATATAGATACGGGCCTCTCCTCATACGAAAGGTTGGTACCAACAACCAATTTCGAATGATCCAGGATATGGCTCGGGTCTGGGATATACCGTCGTAATTGGGATACATGGAACACGTCATGCACCTCGCTTAGCGACGGCGGAAGAGCAAGACGATAGGATACATCTTCTACTCGCTCCAGAATGTCAGACGGTCCTATATACCTAGGACTAAGCTTTTCCCGTACGCCGAAACGAATGACGCCACGGTTAGGCGAAATCCTCAGGAATACATGATCGCCGACTGAAAACTCTAGAGGGCGCCGATGAGAATCGGCCCAATGGCGCTGACGATCTTGGGCAACTCAAAGATGATCTTGGACTCTCCTGACCACCTCAACTGTCTGGGCAATCATTTCTGGACCGAGCATCTGTCTCTCTCCAACATTATCCCAGGTTAGCGGGGATCTGCACTTCCTACCATACAGTGTCTCGAACGGTGCCATCTAGATACTGGCCTGGAAACTGTTGTTGTACGAGAATTCCACCAGGTACAAGTGATCTTCCCATGAACCACCGAAGTCAAGTGTGCAAGACCGCAATATGTCTTCAAGAATCTGGATCGTGCGCTCCGACTGGCCATCTGTCTGCGGGTGATATGCTGAACTGAACTGGAGATGAGTCCCCAAACTCTCTTGCAAGCTACGCCAAAAATGCGACGTGAATCTTGAATCTCGGTCTGAGGTGATACTGACTGGTACACCGTACAATCTGACAATCTGCTTGAGGTACATCTCCGCTAACTGAGCGGTCGACTGACCAACTCTGAACGGGAGGAAGTGAGCTACCTTTGTCAGTCGATCAACAATAACCCATATAGCATCTCTACCAGCTGGGGATCTAGGTAGTCCAGTCACAAAATCTATGGTCACATGCTCCCACTTCCATTCTGGAATCGGCAAGGGCTGAAGAAGTCCAGCCGGTCTCTGATGTTCAGCCTTGACTTGTTGGCAAACCAAACACCGAGAGACAAACCGAGCTATCTCCCGCTTCATGCCATTCCACCAGAAATGCTGCCGGATATCACGGTACATCTTTGTACTGCCGGGATGGATGGAATACTGCGAACTGTGCGCTTCTGACATGATCTCCTGCCGGATATCTCTACTGGGTACACAAAGACGCTTCCCATGTCGAAGTGTACCATCCTCATGAATGCATAACTCTGGTCTTCGTCCTGCCTCACACTCTGCTCTGAGTCGCTGAAGCTTGGAATCTGCTGACTGCGCCATCCGGATCCTCTCGACTATAGTAGACTGAACTTGCATACTGGCCATTAACGCCACACTGGAAGGGAGAACAACTTCTATACCCATCTTCTGAAGATCTGCTAACAGCTCTGGTTGTGCTGTTAGAAAATAAACTCCCGCTCTCCTGCTCAATGCATCCGCAAACAACATTGGCCTTCCCAGGATGATACTGCAAGTTGACATCATAATCTACAAGTAGTTCTAGCCATCTTCTCTGACGCATGTTAAGATCCTTCTGGGTGAAAACATACTTCAGGCTCTTGTAGTCGGTGAAAATCTCTACCCTATCTCCGTACAAGTAGTGCCTCCACAACTTAAGTGCAAACACCACTGCTGCCAGCTCCAAGTCATGGGTCGGGTAATTCCTCTCATGATCACGAAGTTGTCGTGACACATAAGCTATCACCTTCCCATGTTGCATCAGAACATCCTAGGCCTTTGTCTGAAGCATCACAATACACTGAAAATTCTCTGGTTCCATCTGGAAGCGTGAGAATAGGAGCTGTTATCAGGCCTCGCTTCAACTGCTCAAAAGAACTCTGACACTCTGCCGTCCAAGCAAACTGCGCATCCTTGCAGGTCAACTGCGTCAATGGCGCTGAAATTCGAGCAAAATCCGAAACAAACCGCCGGTAGTAGCCGGCCAATCCGAGAAAAACGAACCTCTGCAACTGTGCTGGACACTGGCCATGACTCAATAGCCACAATCTTCTGGGGATCCACTTCTACTCCCTCCTCTGGTGATGATATGACCCAAGTACGAAATACGATCGAGCCAGAACTCGCATTTACTGAACTTGACATATAACTGGTGCTCTCTGAGGATCTGAAGAACTATACAGAGATGCTGCTCATGCTCCGCCTCACTCTTGCTGTAGACCAGGATGTCATCCAAGAACACAATCACAAACTGATCCAAGTAGGGCATGAAGATGCGATTCATGAGATCCATGAATACTGCCGGCGCATTGGTCGCTCCAAAAGGCATAACAAGGAACTCCCAATGCCCATATCTCGATCTAAAAGCTGTCTTCGGGATGTCCTGCTCTCTGACCCTGATCTGGTGGTACCCTGAGCGCAAATCAATCTTCAAGAATACTGAAGCCCCCTTGAGTTGATCAAACAAGTCATCTATCATCGGAAGAGGGTATCTGTTCTTGATTGTTACTGAGTTCAAGGTACAATAATCAACACATAACCTGGACGTACCATCCTTCTTTTTCATAAGAAGCATCGGGGCTCCCCAAGGCGATCCACTAGCACGAATGAATCCCTTGGCTCGAAGCTCTTCAATCATCTGTACAATATCTCCAACTCTGACGGCGCCATCCGTAGACTCTCTCTGACATTGGGACTGTCCCGGAAATCAAGTCTATAGTGAACTCGATCTCCCGCTCCGGAGGCATACCTGGAAGTTCTTCTGGGAAAACATCTGGAAACTCATCCACTATCCTGGGCAACTGCACTGCTGCTACTCTGCCATCCGCAATATCGAAGGAGAAGGCTCAACTGCGCCCCTGGAAAATAAAAACTCTGGCTCGCCTGGAATGCTAAAAACAACTCTACCAACATGACAGTCTATTCTAGCATACTGGTTCCTCAACCAATCCATCCCTAGGACCACATCATAATCGGCCATCGGGAACTCTATCAATCTAGCGGAGAATTCTCTACCGCTAACTACGATCCGACACGAGGAAAACACTCTATCTACTACCATAAGTCCGTTACCAGTAAGTATATTAAGCCTTACTGATAATGACTCGGGCTCCAATCCTATCCGTGTCGCGAATCGTGCAGACATAAAAGAATGCGATGCACCAGAATCAAATAAAGCTGAAGCTGGAAAGGAGTTGACGAGAATAGTACCTGCCACTACCTCTCCTGGTGCCAATCCTTCCTCCACGGTCATCACCATAGCCTGACCGTGCCCTCGGGGTGCTGGTCCCCTCTGCTGAAATCCTCGCTGCCTGCTCTGACTCTGGGCTTGGGCTTGTGCATACTGCTGGGGGTTCTGCTGCTGGAATACTTGGGTCTGAGGTGGCAAGGGCCTCGACAATGGGTACTGTTGCTGCTGCTGGACTGGAACTGGTCCCCTCACCGAAGAGCTAGAAAGGTTGGACGATGATGAACCACCCCTATTCGGGCAGGATCCAACCCTATGGTCTGGTGCTCCACAAGCCATATACAATCCCTGTGCCCTGCAACATTCTGCCACCACATGGCCTGGCTTCCCACAATGAGAACATCCCACGGCGGAAGACTGCTTCTGCTTCTGCTGTTGAGGGTACGTCGGGGTTTGCTGGACCGACGTCACAGAGGCCGCCCGCCTTGGAGCTCCAATAGTCAAAGCCTTGGCTGTCGGGGCTGGGGCTGAAGACTGATTCATCTGGCCATGGGATCTCTTCCGACCTCCGGCCCTATCCACAATCCTCTGGGAGGTATACTCATGCCTCCGGGCTGCTCTCAAGACTGCATCAAAAGTCTGGTGCTCAAACTGCTCAACTGCCAACAAAATCTCTAGGTGAAGTCCCTGCTGGAATCGCTGGGCTCTATCATACTCGGTTGCAACCAAGGTGGGAGCAAACCGACTGAGTCTCGAAAACTCGGCCGTATATCCGTCGACCGTCCTGCCTCATTGCTTCAGATTAGTGAACCTCGTCTGTAGATCATATCGGGCTACAGCATCGAAATACTTGGTCTGGAATCTCTCTCTGAACACCGCCCAAGCAATGGGTGCCACTAATCCAACAGCCTGCACCGCCCACAGCTGCGGCAAGATCCAACAACTGTAGGCGTACCACGGCCACCTTCTCATTCTCTGGAGTCCTGGCTGCTTCAGAATCACCTCTGTGTCCTGAAGCCAAGCATCTGCTGCGATAGCATCTTCACTACCGTCAAAGAAGGGAGGGTTCAAGCGCTTGAAGCTGTTGGCCGTGCTGTTACCCTGATGACCGCCCCGGGTCAAAGCATCCGTCACTGCCTGGTGCAAGGCATCTCCTCGACGATCTTGAGAAGCTATCAAGGTCCTGACGAGCCCTACTAAAGTGCCATCATCAGGTTCTACATGTTGAACTGGCTGAACTGGGGGCTCTTCTCCAATAGGCTCGACTCTGGAGGCTACTCCGGAGTGCTGGACTTGATCTCCGGATTGCTGCTGGTCCGTAGGAGGTGCTCCGCCTTGTTGGTCGGTAGGACCACGAACAATGCCATTGAAGAAGACGACATAGGAAACAATAAGAAAGGACCAGGACAGATCAACGATACAAGCATATGATCAGGACAAGAATCCAGGAATTTAGAATATACGAGCAGAGATCAAGGACGAATACTGATTGAGACATCTATTCGGTAAACCCTCACATATCTTGATTTACAAGACCTGTATGGGCCACCACTTAAACCATGTCACGCTCCAGAATCAGAATACTGGAGAGCGGGGGCAGACATAGCCAGTTATGTATATGAAATGGAGTCCATCTCGCTATACGGTCATGGCTGTCTAGATACATGAGGGTTTAACTATAAGCCAACAGTCTCTTAAGGTCATGAACAAGCCTAGTGTCTCAATCACAAGCAAGTAAATGAATGTTACAAGATGTATGATCATTAAATATACAATAATAAGGTGTCCCAAATATTACATATTCAGCTGATCATGAAGCTAGTCGTTACAAAATGTTAGGACTAGCAAGAGTTTAGTCATACATGATCAACCCTAGGATCTGTCAATCATGTTACAGCCCATAGGCAGACAGTAAATAAGTGCAATCGAGCTAAACAGGTGCTCGTCGGCTAAACGCCTCAAAAATATGTTTACAATAAAGTGGGAGATCAAAAATAAACCCACTCGTTGCCAGGGTTCCATCTAGTAGCTACCATCTGGCTAGAAGGTCGGTAGATCCTCTGGAGCTGCTCCGAAATCTGGCCATACAAAACTAGCTGGGTCAGACCCCAGAAAGAGCAAGTGCCACAAAGGAAGCTTCACTTAGGAACTAAAACCAGCAATCAGCACAAGAGTAAAAATAAGGTAAGAACTGAAATTAAAGAAAACATCAGGATGATATACGACGAGATAACCATGAAACTATTCAGATAACCAGGTTACAACCCGTAAACCAAACAAGGACCGGGGTTGTAACCCTTCGTCTGAACAGAACCTGGAATTCTCACATTTATCGGTAAAATAAATACAAGCATTCTGGTCATACAGTAATCTGGAACAAGATCAGGACAAGACTAGACTGGTTAGACTCCATCAAATCATTTCACGGCCAAGCAAGAACTACGGCTTGATACTCTAGGGTTGTCACAAGCCTAATTACTAACAAGATGCAGTGAGAATCTTCCACAGCCACAAGCCCTGCAGACCATCCAGGTTACCCGGGTTAAAAGATTTAGAGTTGAATTCAGGTGGGTACATCGTCCATGAAACGTATGTACCCTTAGGTAGCTTGAAGGGTGCAACACATGACAGTGTACTGGAAATGTGCCCTACTCGACGGCAGGCTACAGATCCCAAGGCGTGCCCAGGTAACGGGATTGCCTGTAGCTGGGAGATATCTTTATGACTAGTGTATTAATCTAGTTATTAGCCTTAGTCCATTTCAATGGTACTCCTGACCGTGGTACTCAGGAGTCCCCTCCTAGATATGATGCAAGATAGGACTTATTTGTACAAGCACAATCGCCCACGGTGTCCAGGATTAATTACAGGTCATGTTATGTCAGGTAGCCGTCGCAACAGCTGTTCAAGATAATCATGTTAGGTGTACTTGTCAGGAGTGCACCACGACGGGCCACTATCAGGTCATGTCAGGTTACTTGTCAGGAGTGCACCACTACGGGTCACTATCGTGTTATGCTAGTTCCTTGTCATACCATGCCATGTACAATAGTCATTCCAAACATATTAATTAAATCAAGTTCATTACAAAAGGCGTAAGGATATAAAATGGGCATAAGAATATATATATAATAATATAGATAACAAGACAGGGCACAGAAAGTCCATGCAGCTCAAGGGGAGTGAGTCCATGCGGCTGGGTCAATAGAGGTTTATGCGGTCGGGACTGCACGCTCATGCGACTCAGGGAGCCCAAGGCGCATGCGGCTGGAAAGGCGGGTTCATGCGGACGAAGGGGAGTCAGCTTATGTGGCTGCGAAGGGAGCAATCGCCATGCGGCCGGGGTTCAACAGCATATGCGGCTATGATCAGATGAAGTCCTATGTGGCTGAGCAAGGGCGATACATATGCGGCTGGAGGATGGATGGGCCTTAAACGGCCCAAAGCAGTAGCGCATATGCGGCTGGGTGCGAAGGAACTCATACGGCTGAAAGCTAGCCGCATGAAGTCCATGCGACTCAAGATAACAGGGCTCATGCGGCTGAGTCTGAACAAGGCTATGCGGCTCAATTACTTGCCGCATAAAGATTCATGCGGTCAAGTACTCAAGCAAGTCTTATGCGGCTAGGAAGGACTTTCCATACGGCTGAGCTCGAACGAGTCTCATGCGGCTGGAAAGGCCATGCGGCCAGAGACTTGCCGCATGAGGATTCATGCGGCCAAGTACTGCTCTTCTTCTCCACTTGTCCGAGAAGAGGAGCCAAGCAACCATGGCTTCCAAACTACCAAAACCTTCATCCGGAGCCCAAATCGGAACTTCCTTTGGTCAAAATGGGGTAGAACGAGACTCTCTACATGGAACCATCAAAACTTAAAAACAACAATGTTAACTAGATCAAAACCCAAGAATTTGGAAAGTACTATAAACTTAGATGTATACAAATTTAACTATAGAAATTGAAAACACCAAGTACTAAAGAGTGCTAAAATCGCATGAGGAAAAGAATGGACAAATAAAAGGTGGGTTCCTCCATGAAGCAAGATGCACTTGCCTAGCTCTCTCTCCCTCTCTCTCTGGTAGGTAGGGAAGTAAATGAGAAAGAAGATGATAAATGAAGAGAGAGAATGAAGAGGGCTAATAAATACAAATGGTGGTGGTAGGTAGGGGGTTCACCCTTGGTTCATAATGAACCAATAGCAATCCCAAACCGAACCAAGCCAACCCAAACCAAGAATAAACCAAGCCAAGCCATGAAAAAAACTAAACAAGGAATCAAACAATACAAGAATAAACGTACACGTATTCCAGAAATACGTAATACGAACCACAGGCATTACAAATGCGTAAGATGTTATCGAGTTAGCGAGCGTGGCTCGACGATGAAAGATCTAAATGCGTTGAACACTAAGATAAAACATTAAACAATCGAACAATTGAAGCGACGTGCATCAAGTGTACGAGTCACGGTAGGGCAATGATGGTAGAACATTGAAAGACGATATTGAGATGTGCATCGTGTGCACAGCTCCGAGAACATTGAACACTAGGCGTAGAACATTGATTACGGTGCTGAACGTGCCCTCGGGCACTTATGTTACGAAAAGACTAAGTAATTACGAAATTATGCTATGAGAATAACTTACGAATGGTACGCGTTGAATACAAGTACGAGATGTCTAAGCCGTTGGGCGTCGTGCAGCAATATGGATGTGTTGGGGCATAACGCCGACGGAGCTTCCCATATGAATGGTGGATTATGTTTATGAGACGCGAATATGTTTATGGCACGTGAAACCGTTTATGGCACGGGAAACCGTTTATGGATCGAGACTATGTTTATGAAACGGAGGATTTGGTTGGAATGTTATGTGTGTTTGCTATGGTGCGTATTACATGGTCAATTGACTCGGATTGCCCGTGCACGGGTACGTCTTCCCTCGGACGGTTTCGCCGGGGCACCGGGACCGTTCGGCCTAGGAGGGAATTATGTGTGGTATTTATGGTGCACATCATTCGGACGGATTGCGACCGTCCAGTGCTGTGATAAGCTATGATATTCGTAAGTTTGGGATCCTTCGGATATTGGGCTAGCAACCCGTATCGAAGTGATCGTAGGCTTACACATAAGAGATGCCAAGGCTATTACGGTGCGAAACACCGTGACCTTCATATAGTTAGGGCCGGTGGGCTAAGATGAGAGTTGGGTGCAGGCGCAGGGCCTGCGACCCTTATGCATGGTCTAAGTTTATGGTTGGTTGTTGCGTGAATAATATGATTCCATGTTAAGTTCTAACCCGTGCAGGCTAGGCAATATGGGACGGAGGTGAGCACGAACACTATGTTTACGTTCATATTATGGCTAACTGTATCTGCTGCAGGAACACGGCATGGAACACATTTATGATAATGTGCCATATTTAAGTATTGCTATGAAACTGATACTAAGGCTAAATAGAAAGATCACCAATTAAGTTGCATGTTTTCACTAAATGATTAAGTGTTTGGTTTGGGTGCGAGCGGGTCTTGATCAGTGCGAAGCGAGGACGAAAACACTAATCTCCCACTAGTTTATGTGTAGGCTCAGGTTACGATTGGCTTGTGGCGGAGCTTGGCTTGGACGTGCCGAGGCATGGAGTCCTTGGTGTTCAAGAGGAGCTACCGCATGCGTTCGGACTTGCGACATGGAGATGTTCGGCCGAAGACTACTTGGTGGCTATAAAGAGGCATAATGTATGGAACAATGTAATCCTTTGTGAGCTAGAGAGATCATGAGCGTTGTAGCCAATTGGCATATATGTTGGGCTATTCAGAGCCTTTGTAATCTTCATTTCGTTATCAATAAAAGAGATTCTTATGTCATACTCTGTTTTCCTTCCGCTGCTTATGTTATCAATTTGGGATAAACGCTATGTGAACTGTTATCTTGCCTTGCACGAGCACAACTCCAGGCTCGTGCGGCATCACGCCCCAGCGAGGACGATGATTTGGGTGAAATCTAGCGAGGACGAGTGATTTCCCGGATCGGGGCGTGACAAGTTGGTATCAGAGCAGTTCCATCCTCTGGACCGTGCATGAATCTCTTTGACCCTCAGTTGCTTCGCTATCGAATTCAGTTGACTCTAAGTTGCTTCCGCAACCGCATGGCTCATGGATCTGCTCGACGCTACATTGGATGTTCCATACAATAAGTCTATAAGTGCGTACGTCTGCCACAAGTATGTCGTGACTATCACGCTATCTCCGGGTGATATCGGAGAGTGTTGGTTGCACGGAGTGCAACGGGTTATGAGATTATGGTTTCCCGAAGTGCAAGAAAGTTGTGAGTCGCTGGTCGCACAAAGTACAACGAATATGGTGTGTTTGGTTGCACGAAGTACATGAATACGTATTTATTGATCGCACGAAGTACAGAGTTATGTATTGTTGGTCGCACGAAGTGCGAGAAGATATGAGTTGTTGGTTGCACGAAGTGCAACGGGTCGATATGTGAGGCGATGCGTGTTATGTTGCTATGAGAACGTTATGTGTTGTTGGTTGCACGGAGTGCAGCAAGTCGTGGATCGCTCGTTGTATCAGTACGACGAGTCAATTTGGTGTGATGCGTGTTGTATGGCTATGCGAATGGATAGCGATATGTCCACGAGATTGAGTAAAGACCTTAAGTATCGAAAATGAGTTGTGTACGAGTTGCAACGTGTGAGATTGGAAGATCACGGATGCGATAGTACGAGTCGAGTTGGTCGCTAAGTTGAGTTGAGTAGGCGAACGTTTATGTTGGCCGTATGTCGCATTGAGCTTTGAATAAGCGAATATTGCGGTTGATGAAGAAATGATCTCTATGGTACGGTTAGATCGAAGGTATATCGAACTTGAGCGAACGATAGGGCACGATGGTTCAGTTGTTGTGTCAACTCGAGTAAGCAAACGCTAGAGCTGGGATCGGAAGGATTGCCATACGGGATAGTTGATTAAGGAATAGATGTCGGACCTACGCGGAATGTGATGTCGAGTAATGACTCGATTTCGAGTGGTATATGAGATACCACTTGTGTGAACAGTGTGGTGATGTATTGTATCGATAACGATAGGCTCGATCCTGAGTGGTATATGGGATACCACTTAGCGATAGCTATGTTAAGCCGTTTGGTAACTTGCGATAGATTTCGTCGAGACGATTATGTTGTTACGATAGGTTTGTCCGCAACGGACGAAGTAATATCGAGACTTGAGTGGAAATGACTTGAGGGAAGTCGATGCAATATGCTTCAATGAATTGAGCCGAATGATTATGTGCGAAGTCGTACCTATGGATGATACGTCGGATGAGGAGTCCTTAAGTGTAAGTCGAACGATAGGCTGAGCATAACGAAGGAATGTTACATTGAGGAAATAGCCGACCCGGTCGAATTTGTGTTGAGTTAAGTCAGTACGGAAGCTTATTCGAAAACGTGTTGAGTAGGTACGGAGAAATCGTACGAACGAAATTGGATTAGCGTGAGGAGTCGGTAGCACGATTGGAAGTGCGAGTTAGGGATATGATGGATATATGAAATTGAAATTGTGTCATGACAATGTTAAGTAGTTACAACTGAATGGATCTTGATAAGTACGAGACTTGATTCATATTCGAGTTCAGATAATGGCAATGATTGCAACGGGTTTGAGCTTATGAGAAAGGAAGATGTTCAAGTTATGCATATCGACAATGGTATTGAGGCGTATCAAAGACGATATGTAATAACTTGGGGATACTCTGATCGAATGAACAAAAATTGTGTTGAGCATTGTTATTGGATGAATAGGATGCAAGTTAAGTATTTGACAATTTGGATGATAACGGTAGGAATGATTCGAAGAATTTGAGAGTCGATGGATGTTACTCGGAAGAGAACGAAAGTGCTTGATTGTTTCGAGGATAACCACAATGTCGATATTCTTGTCTTATGCGAGTGCAACTCCAGCATCGCACATGCATCACATCAAATTAGGACGATTATTCCGCGTGAGCGCTGGTATGGTGATTCATCCAGCGGGGATGATCGAACTTGCAAGGCGTGGCAAATTGGATTCGACAGGTGGTTTGATGCGAAAGTCGTTCGAAGATAGTTTTGATGAGTATGGAAGGTGTCAGACTATGATCACGAATAGATAAACTCGGATTCGTGGTGAGTAATGTCATGCGACTAGCAAAGACAGTCGACGGTAATGCATGAGTGATTCGAGTAGTAACGGTGCGCAAGCGCATGAGCCATTCGAGTAGCAACAGTGCATCAGCTGTACGGGGTAGATAAATTATGGATTGGTATGTTGGATTGGGTGAAGTCGCATAGGAATTATCGGGAATTGATTTGGCTCCGCGATAGAATATAGCATGGTTCGTTGTAACTGTCCCTCGTTGATGATCTTCAATTCGAGCGTAGTTTCGGGGCAGATGACCCTAGAAGACTTGACCGCCAAATCAAGTGAATGTTGAAGTCCCATAGGATGACCCTTAAGAAGTCGCATAAGGAAATTTTGTCGAGGAGGAATGATGTAGTGCATGTTGAGGATAAGTCTAAGCGAGTAAGTATCGTGTTTCGGAAGTTAGCGAGTAGCCTTCGACTAGATCGATATGGTTAGAAAGTTTATGATCGATCGAATGGATACGCAGATAGACTTGGTTAGTCGATGATCGAGTATATATTAAGAAACGTGCCTAGTATAGTGATGCGGTAAGGCGATTGCAAGGATTCTGTAATGCGCGAGAGCGACGAATAGAACGACCCTAAGAGTTGTGTCATAAATCGTTTGAGTAACGGTTAGGCTATGTGTATTTGGGCGCATGATTTATGTTACGAAACGAAGTAGTCGATATTGATTCGAAAATTTGGGTAAGGAATTCCATTCGACTGAGAATAGGAGATGGACGTATCGTAAGAGACCTTGGGTCGGAAAGATTGTTGCCTTTGAGCATCGTAGACTCAAGTTGACCTCTTGTGTCGGGAGAGATTAAGCATGATGTCTGGATAAGTTACCTAGCGGGGTAGTCCCAGATACGGTGCGTAGGTAGTTCGAGAACGTGGGCCGTGTTGGGATAGTTGTATGCGAGACTTAGTACGGATTATGGGCAAAGGAATTTGGACATGTTGGACTTAGTCCATGTCGCTAAGGCCAAATGTTATGAATGACTGGATGAAAGACTTGAGTTATATGGAAGATAGGAAACGATTGAACGAGTAGGCATTACGAAGAATTGTTGCGATCGGATGCGCAATGACTTAATACAATGCATGCATTAGATGGCCATCGAGAAACTTATGAGATCGAAGTTATGGTTTGGATCAAGTTATATGCGAAGATGTTTACGAGCAGGACTCTAGGAATATGTGTTAGGTCTGACCAAGTCGAGTACGGAAAGATCGGTGCTTGTGGAATTTAAGTTGAGCTTATTAGTTGTCCCGATATCCTACAACTAAGCTTGGCTGAAATGCATATATTGGTGGGACGCCTAAAATATGTGTATGATCCAGAATAAGTTGTATGATTCATCGATAGTAGCACGAGATCGTGAAATGATCTATGAGAGGCACTTGGATTAAGTGTTGGTTTCGGTTCGAGGACGAACCTGATTTTGAGTGGTATATTATGTAATGCCCCGCTCTGTACGGTGTATTATGATGAGTCGTTGACTCGAAGAGTTGCATTGACCCGATGAGGTATCGATACAAATCGATGCAAGAGTTACGTTGGCCAAAGGTAAGCTTTGAGTCGGTTGGAATCTATGAATCGAATCGATGCAAAGGATAAGTTTCGTTGAGCAAGTGCTAATGTTGGTTGATCTGGTATCCAGGCTATACTTTTATGCTGGACGATAAGAGGTCGACATTTTTTCTTAGGCAATGAAGTGTCCGCGAAACCAAATCGTGGCCTTGCAACGGATTGTGGCATGGGCACGATAGGCCAAATCAACCGAGTAGTTCAAAGGAATGGTTAAGTCCGAGAGTTAGCTATGCGACCAAGTTATGGAAGCGAGCCGCTTCAACTCGACAAACGGCAAGGCGTATCGACTTAAGGTGGACGGTTCTTGACTCTCTCTCCCTATTCCTTCACGTCTAATAAATATATGTTATAGAATGCGTAAGATGTTATCGAGTTAGCGAGCGTGGCTCGGCGATGAAAGATCTAAATATGCGTTGAACACTAAAATAAAACATTGAACAATCGAACAATTGAAGCGACGTGTATCAAGTGTACGAGTCGAGGTAGGGCAATGATGGTAGAACATTGAAAGACGATATTGAGATGTGCATCGTGTTCACGGCTCCGAGAACATTGAACACTAGGCGTAGAACATTGATTACGGTGCTGAGCGTGCCCTCGGGCACTTATGTTACGAAAGACTAAGTAATTACGAAATTATGCTATGAGAATAACTTACGAATGGTACGCGTTGAATACAAGTACGAGATGTCTAAGCCGTTGGGCGTCGTGCATCAATATGGATGTGTTGGGGCATAACACCGACGGAGCTCCCCATATGAATGGTGGATTATGTTTATGAGACGCGAATATGTTTATGGCACGGAAAACCGTTTATGGCACGGGAAACCGTTTATGGATCGAGACTATGTTTATGAAACGGAGGATTTGGTTGGAATGTTATGTGTGTTTGCTATGGCGCGTATTACATGGTCAATTAACTCGATTGCCCGTGCACGGTACGCTTCCCTCGGACGGTTTCGTCTGGGCACCGGGACCGTTCGGCCTAGGAGGGAATTATGTGGGTATTTATGGTGTACATCATTCCGACGGATTGCGACCGTCCAGTGCTGTGATAAGCTATGATATCCGTAAGTTTGGGATCCTTCGGATATTGGGCTAGCAACCCGTATCGAAGTGATCGTAGGCTTACACATAAGAGATGCCAAGTCCATTACGGTGCGAAATACCGTGACCTTCATATAGTTAGGGCCGGTGGGCTGAGATGAGAGTTGGGTGCAGGCACAGGGCCTGCGACCCTTATGCATGGTCTAAGTTTATGGTTGGTTGTTGCGTGAATAATATGATTCCATGTTAAGTTCTAACCCATGCAGGCTAGGCAATATGGGACGGAGATGAGCACGAAC